>JAJHZJ010000935.1:657834-682834 GCA_023548195.1 Bettongia penicillata ogilbyi | reverse complement strand
GAAGCACACTGTGGTGTGCTCTGGGTATGTGAAGATAAAAGTGAAGCACACTGTGGTGTGCTCTGGGTATGTGAAGATAAAAGTGAAGCACACTGTGGTGTGCTCTGGGTATGTGAAGATAACAGTGAAGCACACTGTGGTGTGCTCTGGGTATGTGAAGATAACAGTGAAGCACACTGTGGTGTGCTCTGGGTATGTGAAGATAACAGTGAAGCACACTGTGGTGTGCTCTGGGTATGTGAAGATAACAGTGAAGCACACTGTGGTGTGCTCTGGGTATGTGAAGATAACAGTGAAGCACACTGTGGTGTGCTCTGGGTATGTGAAGATAACAGTGAAGCACACTGTGGTGTGCTCTGGGTATGTGAAGATAACAGTGAAGCACACTGTGGTGTGCTCTGGGTATGTGAAGATAAAAGTGAAGCACACTGTGGTGTGCTCTGGGTATGTGAAGATAAAAGTGAAGCACACTGTGGTGTGCTCTGGGTATGTGAAGATAACAGTGAAGCACACTGTGGTGTGCTCTGGGTATGTGAAGATAACAGTGAAGCACACTGTGGTGTGCTCTGGGTATGTGAAGATAACAGTGAAGCACACTGTGGTGTGCTCTGGGTATGTGAAGATAAAAGTGAAGCACACTGTGGTGTGCTCTGGGTATGTGAAGATAACAGTGAAGCACACTGTGGTGTGCTCTGGGTATGTGAAGATAACAGTGAAGCACACTGTGGTGTGCTCTGGGTATGTGAAGATAACAGTGAAGCACACTGTGGTGTGCTCTGCGTATGTGAAGATAAAAGTGAAGCACACTGTGGTGTGCTCTGGGTATGTGAAGATAACAGTGAAGCACACTGTGGTGTGCTCTGGGTATGTGAAGATAACAGTGAAGCACACTGTGGTGTGCTCTGCGTATGTGAAGATAAAAGTGAAGCACACTGTGGTGTGCTCTGGGTATATGAAGACAAAAGTGAAATAAGTTTTGCCTTCAAAGAACTTGCTTTCTATTAAAGAGATGTAACATGTACACACGTACGTTAATGAAAACATACCAAAGAAATACTAAGTAATTTGAAAACAGTGTTAACAATGAGGGTGGAGTTGGGGGAGTCAGGACAAACCACATCCAAGAGGTAACACTTGAAGTGAGACATGGAGGGAGTAGGGGGCTTGGGGGGAATCATTGCAGGTACAGAGGGAACCGTTTTTAATATGTGAAATTTCACGAGGAGCCCATAATATCACTAAAATTGCAGGTCTGGATGATAGCAAGAAAGAGATAGATGGAGAGAGATAGACAGACAGACACAGATAGACAGTCAGACAGAGAAATACAAAGAGCCAAAGAGACAGACATTGGCCTCCTTAGTGTTCCAGGAACAAGACACCTCATTTCTCATCTCTGGGCAATTTTTCTGGCTGTCTCCCCCACCCCCATGCCTGAAATGCTTTTGCTTCTCATGTCTCCATATTGCCTTTCCTGGGTTTCTTTAAGTCACAATTAAAACCCTGCCTTCCATGGGAAGGCTTTCCCAACCTCTTTTAATTCTAGCACCTTCCTTTCATTAGTCTTTCCTTTTTAGCAGGTCCACTTCTTGTCTGTGCACAGTGAAGCTTGTTGTCTCCCCCATTACATAGTAAAGTTCCTGAGGGCAGGAACTGTCTTCTGCTTCTTATCTCCACCAAGTCTAGCACCCCACAGAAGTTGCCTAGTCAATACCCATTGCTTGAGTGTTTCTCTAGTGTGTGGTAGAGGAGTCTTGTTCAGGTACAGATGGATTCTGATGACTGCTTATGTGTCTTCCAGCTCTGAGAGTCTCTATTTCTGAGACTTTCTAAAACTATACAAGAATCTGTAATCTTTGGCCAGAACACAACAAACCCAAGCACTGGTGGAACAGTTTTTAAACTACTAAAAGGATTCCAGAATTAGGGTGATGCCCAGTGAGGGCCCTTTTCCACTGAAAGTAGAATAAACTGAAATAGGTTTACTTTGCAACCAGAGGGTTTTAAATAGATGTCAATAAAACAATTTTTACTCTCACTTTTGGTGTGCATTTAAGTTCAAAATTGGATGCAAAGGGTAGTTAGATATATATTAAAATTAAATTCATTTCACTTGAATAACATTCAATTAAAAAACATATATTAAACCATTATTATGTATCAGGTACTTTGCTAGATACCAGGGACACAAAGACAGAAGTCCAAGTCACCATGCCTTTGAGGAGCATATATTCTGCTTGAGGAACAAACACTGGACACATAAGTAAACACTGAAAATATAGAGAGTGACTACAAGTACATTTGTGGAGTGGGGCAAAGTACTGATGCCTGGGTGGATCAAAGAGGAACTATTGCAGAAGCAGGGCACCTGGGCTGATTTTTTCAAAGGAACTAGGAAGGTAAGGAGGGGAGAGAGAGCATTCCTGGTACAACAGGGCAGATAATGACAGGAATGACTGGAAGATGATTTGCCATGGCTGTGAGGTTGAAAGTTAATCACTTGGCCTTTCAAAATTCATTGAGCTAAAAGAACTCCACCCCATTGCTTGTGTAATAGCAGAAAAAAGACTATGATCTCATAGTTCCTTTCTAGTTTTCAAATGAGATTCAAACTTTCCACAGACCTCATTATGTAGAATTATGCAAAAACTATATGAATACACTTGGCTTAGCAATAAGAAAAGTGTGCAATTCCCATATTTTACTAATTTTTTAAAGCAATGAGTAGTACATTATGACATTTTTATAGATGTACTCATGGAAGAATAAAGGCAGGTGCATTATTTTCGGTGATTAGACAATAAATACATATTCTTTGACACTGTGAAAATGTATTTAAACTTCACAAATACTGATTTAAATGCTTATAAAAATGGATCTGGAAAACTTGATGAGAGCATAACTCTGGCACTTGGCACATTTAATGCTCAATGTTACTTAAGTATCATGTTGGACAAAATGAAGAAAAGGGCTCTGGGCTCATTATGCTGGTAAAGCCTGGACTGCTGGATAAATAAAGGATGAGCTAAAGAACAAGAAGCCCCGGAGTATGTGAGCTGGATCTTGGTAACTTCCTCCAGTAGTGATCTCCAATGCTATCATTCCTCTAATGAGCACAAAATGTCTCACTTTAATTCCCTTTCCTTATTGATCAGGTGGCTCCTATTACTCCTTCTCTTCAAAACTTGGCTGGTTCCACTGAATCAGCTTCAATGCAATTCTCTCTTCCCATCTTGGCTAATCGAACCATCACCCAGCATTTCTAGAATAACAGAGTTGGAAGAAACCTGGGAGGAGTATCTAGTCCAGCCTGTACTTCCCCGGGGATTTCCTTTTCCAAACTGACTGGCAAGCTTTTGTACCATCCACCCACCCAGACATGGTATCTTTTCTCCAACTCAACTTCCCAAGAAGTGTACAGAGAAAGAGACAATCTTTGGGCTTAAGCCCTTTTGGAATGTTAAAGATGGAGTTAATTCAAGGAAATAGAAAGACAACTAGAAGAACAAGAAAGTCTGGGGTCTGAGCACTTCCATTAAAATCTTGATGATGAAACTTATTACCTGTGTGACCCAGGAGAAAGTCTCAATCTCCTTGGATCTCAATTTTCTGTCCGTCTGTCTGTCTTTATCTATCTATCTATGACAAATACGGAAAGAAGAAAAAATGAGAGAGATAGAGATAGAGAGAGACAGAGAGACGGAGAGAATTGGAGGGAGGGAAAGAGAGAGAGCTGAAGGTTGAGGGGGCAGAGGGAACATATCTGAAGAATTCCTATCATCAGCAGTAAACATAGAGACTCTCTCTTCATAATCCAAACACTTTTCACAAATAGAATGAGGTGAGCAGGAATCAACTTTGCAACATCAACAGTCAACTCAAGAAAGCACCAACCAAGGCACTGGTTGAGAGTCTTTGTTGTTGCCAAGGTATGGAGCTGATTGGCTATTCTAAAGATTGCTGGTTGTTTCAGTGGGTAAATAGGTTTTAGGGTTGTCTTTCTCTTGCTATTTACTTCACATGTGAAAATGTGCTGGTTTCCATAAGAGATTTGATATTTTAAAGAAGACTTCATTCTTGTCTTTCTTGTCATCACTGACCTTTCAGTCTAAATCATAATAAAGATTGACAAATGCCAGTCAAAAAGGAGTATTACTGAGTGATGCTGAGTGAAAGGAGCAAATGAATTGGAATGTGAGAAGAAAGCAGGTAGCTATTTTCAAGGAATTGAGGTACAGCATGTTTGTATGACTTAGGCTGCAAGCCTTTGGTTTATTTAGAAGTAGAAGAGACCTTAGAGGCAATCTGGTCAGTGAGGTACAGTGGATTGAGTGCTAATCTTGGAATCAAGAAGATCTGGATTCAAATCCTGAATCTGATATCTACTAGCTCTGTGGCCATGGGGGCTTAACTTAATTTCCCTGAACCTGGGTTTCCTTACCTATAATACTTCATTTAAAGGATTCTTGTGTGGCTCAGATTAGATTTCTATAAAGTTCTATATAAATGTCCATTATTATTGTTATTTTTTATTCATGCATTCTCATTTAATAGATGAGGATAAGCATATCATCAATGAAGATGTAAGAGAATCCTCAGAGTCCATCTACTCCATCTTCATTTTATAAAAGGAATTGAATCTTTCTTTCCATTGGTCCAAGTTCTGCCTTTTAAGGTTAAATGGTGTAAGTCTTGAATTCCTCTTCCATATCATGGTATTTTAACAGCTTGTTTTTTGAAGGAATTATTTTCTTCAGTGAACTTTTGGACCTCTCTTTCCATTTGACCCATTCTACTTTTTAAGGCATTCTTCTTCTCATTGACTTTTTGGATCTTTTTTGCCATTTGGGTTAGTCTACTTTTTAAGGTGTTATTTTCTTCAGCATTTTTTGGCCTCCTTTAGCAAGGTGTTAACTCGATTTTCATGATTTTTTTGTATCACTTATCATTTACTTCCCAATTTTTCCTGTACTTCTCTTACTTGATTTTCAAAATCCTTTTTGAGCTCTTCTATGACCTGCTACCAATTCTTGCTTTTCTTGGAGGCTTTGGATGGAGAGCTTTGACTTTGTTGTCTTCTTCTGGCTGTATGTTTTAGCCCTCTTCATTGCCAATGACCTAAGAAAGTAACTGTTCACTGAGAAAGTAAGAATCCATAATTTGTTTCTTTTTTCCTATTTGCTCATTTTCTAAGACTTTGAGCTATTTGTTAAGTGTAGGGCTCCAGAAGCAGTAGCAACTTCAACAGTGGCTGCTGCTGCCCTGAGGCTGGGGTCAGGCAGGAACTGGGGCTGAGGCTGGACCACACTCCCATCTCAGTAAAGTGAGAGGCCCTTCCCACTAAATTTAGAAACTATCTTTGACATTTGCGATATATTTGATATTTGAGAAGTCTGTAAACCACAGCAGCCACCAGTGATTCAGTTCCCTAAGGCCTGCTCCAACTCCATCCATGCTGGCATAGCCCACGTTGAGCTGCACTCTGCTCCCAGCTCAGTGAGAAAGACCCTTCCTGTTGACCTTCTAGATTGTTTTGGGCTTGAGATTTGCTTCAATCTGTCATTTTGTGGCTTCTGCTGCTGTAGAATTTGTTTAGAGTCATTTTTACAGGTTTTCTGAGGAGTTTGGGGGAAGAATTCTAGGTGGTCACTGCTTCTACTGTGCCATCTTGACTCCCGAATTCCCTTTTAACAACTTGAGGAGGGGGCTCATGTCTCCCAGATGCTTTTCTTCTCCAGGTTAAATAGTCTCCATTCAGGAAGTAGTTTAAGGTTTCTTACCTAGCTGGTTACCCCCGGTTACATGCTAACTTGTCAAAATATAAAACCCCAAACCAAGTTCAATTGTTCAAATGTGGTGTACTAAGGTACAGTAGAGCAGGGTTGTCACCTCATTCAGATATATGGATAGCCAATGTGGCAGAAAGAGTATTAAACCTAGATTGGAAGCAACTGAGGTTTGACCAGTTTCTTAAAGCAATAGGTCCGTTATACAATTAAGAATGCTTATTAAGTACTTATTATATTCCAGGGACTGTAGTAAGCATCAGGGATATAAATGGTGGGTTAAAAGGCAGCTATGAGAGATCCTAAGAAAGGCAACACAGACTAATGAGTGGGGCATTAGAGATGATTCTAGGGAACGTTTGGGTTAAAATCCCACCTTTGACACTTCCCAGCTGTGTGACTGTGGATGATTTATGTGGCCCCTTATGTAGCCTCAGATTTCTCACCTGCAAAATAGAAGGTTTGGACCAGATTGCCTCAAAGGTCCCTTTGAGTTCTAAATCTAGACTTCTGTAACTTCTTTCAAGTACCAGCTCCAAATCTTCTTCCTTTAGGAAGCCTGTCCCAAGCTTTCTCAATTCTAGTCCCTTCCCTTTCTTGAGTATGTCCAATTTATCTTTTATATAACCTGTTTGTATGTAGTTGTTTGCATGTTATCTCCCCTATTGAGAACCATGATTGTCTTTTGCCTCTCTTTATATCTTTAGCACTTGGCACAATGCCTAGCACACAGTGGGCACTTAATAAGCGTCTGTTGACTGACTGACTAACCATCTCTGAAATGTTTGGACTTCAGTGCCTCTAAAGTCCCTTCCAATGCTAAATCTACTTTTCAATTATCTTAACCTCCCCTAAGCCTCAGTTTCCTCATCTGTAAAATTGGACTAGTAGACCTTTGATGTCCCCTATAACTCAAAATCTGTCATCCTTTACTAATGTCACTGAACTCCATGGTGGCTTTTTTTGTAAAAGCAGAAATAAAGTGTCCTCTTAAAGAAGGAAGGTATTTTTTTTTCTGATCTCACAATTCAAAGATAAATTCTATGATGTGATTTCATTTAGGTGGATCTCTTGAGACCTCCTCAGTGACCTCCAGTACATCTGGGTTAGACTTCCAGATAGAGGTGAATGATTTCTTTTATTTCAGAGAAGAAAGAGCATTGCACTGAATGTCTGCCTTAGAAAGCAAAGCTGCCCTTCAGGGCTCCTCAGGAGAATTCTCATTTTCCATGAGCAACTTCTTTTACCTTGAGACTCTTTCTTTTTTATGCTACATGGCCCACTATGGATGGTAGTCAGATAGATGGGTGAGTCAGGTCATGTCAATGCAAAATCACAATGATCTTTGAGGAAGAAACGTAATGACATTGCTGTCAGCTTTCATAAACTGGCTGGTTTACAGAAGCATTGACGTGATTCATGAGTCTGTGTTCATCTGGAAACTCTTACTGGTTTTCTGTCAATAACTTTTCTTACCATCAAACATTTCACCTCTCTGCCTGCCTGCAATCATTTGAATTTTTGTTGCCTTTATAGAACTTCGGTGCCCTTTATCTGCCCCCCACTCCCCACCTCTTTCCATTAGCTACCCTAAGTTCTAGGAATTTTGTGGATGAAGATCCTCTCAACATCATAGGACAGTGAAACAAGCACAGGTTCTAGACTTGGAGATTTGTGTTTTGTTCTCAGTGTCCCATTTTAGGAAGTGCATTGTTAATTAAGGTGGAAGAAGCATTTATTAAGTGCTAATATGGTGCTAGGCCCTGTGTTAAACTGGGCATGCAAATACAAGCAGAAAGAAAGATGGTTCCTGCCCTCAGGAAACTTACAGAATAAGGGAAGAAGATACCCTAGAAAAGGAAGACGAAAGGAGGCAGGGAGAGCCGAAGACATTGGGGAGGGAGAAGCATGATAGAAAAAGAAATGAAAAAGGTTCTCTGGGTGCCTTACTCAGTCAGGGGCTCAAGGAGCAGTCTAGTTGGAGGGAGGAACTTAGGGGTAGAGGGTACATCTAATGTGTAAATTCTTGGGCTTCAGATAAAGAGGTAGGGGATGGGCATGGCAGGGCAAGTCTAGAATGGAATGACACCACCTCCTCCAGAAATCTTGAGTTCACTTTTCCACAAAGGCATCCAAAATCACTGTGAATACCAAGTCCCCAAACATTTATTTAGCATTTACTATATTCTAGACACTATGCTACATGGAAAGAATGAGTCTTTGTAGGGATCCCTCATGGGGCATGCCTTCCTGGGAAATCCATGTGGCCAAGACACCTGCATGAAGTCATCCTAAGGTCAAGGATCTAAAGCTGAAGGGACTTCTGGGGCTATTTAGTCATCAATCAGCTCATTTTTACAGAGGAGGCCACTGAGAGCTGCTGACATTATAGAGATCACAGATCTAAAGCTGGAAAAGACTTTGGAGGCTACTTAGTCCTGTCCTTTCATGTTCGACATGAGGAAACAAGTCTGCAGAGGTTATAGAGTCATGGGATAATGGTTCCATAGCTAGAAGGGAACCTAGAGGCAATTCAGTCCAACTTCCTCATGTTAGAGATGAAGAAGCTAAAGAAGTCCTGCAGAGATGATAGGATCATGGGATCATAGATGTTGATCTACGAGCCCCTAGTCTTTTCTTCAGTTCTTTTTAGCTACCTCCACCTTCACTGGGGGTGGAGGGGTGTACTGGGATTAATAAAGCTCTGTTACTCTGCTCTCTCTTTTTCTCCTGTCTATCTGATCACCCCTTCTCTGTCTCCTTTGATGGATCTTCTTCCAGATCATACCCTCTAACTATGGGTAGCCCTTGGGATTCAGTCCTGGACCCTCTTCCCTTCTCTTTGTATAATCCTTCACTTGATAGCTCCCATGGACCTAATGACCATCTCTATGCCGATGAGTCTCAAATCAACCTGTCCTGCCCTAAACTTTCTGTTGACCTTGATCTTGCGTCTCCAACTGGATGACTGATAGAAATCTTAAACTAAATATGCCCAAAACAGAATTCAATTGATTTCCTCTTAAATCCCCCCTCCCTCCTTGAATACTGTAGAGGATACCATCCTCCTCCTAGTCCCTTAGATTCGCAAGCTAGGCATCACCCTGGACTCCTCACAATTGGTCACCCATATCCAAGATGGTACTAAGGTCTATCAATTTTGCCTCTGTGGCATCTGTCATGTCTCCTTTGGCACCAGCTACTGCTTTGGTGCAGGCTTTCAACACTTCATTCTTGGACCATTGTCAGAGCCTGTGGGTGGCTTCACATGCCTCAAGTCTCTCCCCTCTCCAGTTCATCCTCCATTCAGTTACTGAAGTGATTTTTCTAAAGTACTGGCCCAATCATGTCACTCCTCAACTCAGAAAATTCCAGTGACTCCCTATCACATTAAGGATTCCATACAAACTACTCTGGCATTCCAAGTCTTTCATGACTTAGCTCCATCCTACCCCTCTCCAGTCTACTTTACCTTACTCCTGCCCTCCCCCACCATATATTCTTCAAACCACTGATACTGGCCTCTTGACTGTTTCACTAACAAGGCCTTCCATGTCTGGGCTCCACACATTTTCTTTGGTCATCCCCATGCCTGGAATCATCTCTCTCAGCCATTCCTACTATTGACCTACCTGTTTAGTCCCGACTAAAATCCCACCTTCTCTAGGAAGTCTTTCCCAACCCCATGCTAATTCCACTGCCTTCCCTCTGCTGTTCATTAGCTACTATTTATCCTGTATAAAACTCTGCTTTGTAGATTTATTTTCTGACCCCCTGACCCACAGATTGCAAGCTTCTTAAGAGCTCCAACTCTCTTTTGCCTCTTTTTTTGTGCTCAGCACTTAGCACAGTGCCAGGCACACAGTAGGTTCTTAATGAATGTTTCTTGATTGATTCACAGTCCTCAGCCAAAGTGGAGTCAGCTCAAATCATCCTTCTGAAGGTGCTGTGCTTAGTCAGTCTTTCCCATGCAAGCAAGGCTACATCTAGTGGAGCGAACCTTCTCTGGGACGAAGCCCTTCCATGGGCAATCTTCCCAGCCACACATCTTCGAGCTGGTGTGTGTGAAAGTCATTTCCCAAGTGCTCTGCACCAGCATGGACAGAAGCCTACATGCATTCAGCTTTGCCTTTGAGCCTCTCCCAGAATCCATCTGTTCATGGCTTCTCTTCTGCAGAATTCTCTGTTTGGCGCTGCCTGCTTCTTCTTAACCCTCTCCTCCCCTGCGAGGCCCTTCCCTGGGTCTGACAGCCGAACTGTCCTCCAGTTCATGGTTAGATACTCACTTTAGAATTTCTAATACTCCCTGATGGATGCAAATATCCCCTGGGATCCACTTCCTCAAACGGAAAAGAAATGGAATGAAAAACCACCCCCTGTCACAGCTCTGGTCTATTCAGATTGAACCGCTTGTGCCACCTAAATCATTTTACAGACGCATCTATGAAAACACCAGTTATTGTCCTGGCCACAGAATCCCACCCTCTCATGTCCCACACCGCCTCTCTTCTGCCTTCTCCTCAAAGATCACCTTGTGTTTATCTGGCACATAATACACACATGCACACGTGCACACACACATACACACATGTACAGACACATGCACACAGAGACACACATGCAGACATACAAAGACATGCACACACATATAGACATACACAGACACACACGTGCACACACATATAGACACATATACACACACACACACCCCCATCTTGTTTCCCCAATTAGAATGTATGCCCTTTGATGCCAGAGATTTTCCTAATCAAGTTTTTGTATCCTTGTCACTTTGCACAATGCCTGGCTCTTAGTCAGCACTTAATCAAAGGTGACTGATTGATTAACGCTTCTCTAACTGATTTCTCTCCAGCAGCACAAAGACATCCTAGTGTGTGCTTTCTATCTGTCCTCTCTCTCATGCCTCTCACCAAATCACTGGTATCTTCTAGCTTCTTGCATGGCTTTCTCCCTGGGACATCAGGGGTCAGAAGCCATGGAAACATGCCAACTAGAAACACAGCCATACAAACCCTTTCCTTTGAGCTACTTTCTTGCCTATGTGACAACGAACCCTGAAAAAACAATTATCACATGTAGAGTGTATGAAAAGCCTGATGTAGGTGCATGCCAAAGGCAGAGAGATGGAAGAGTGGACAGAATGCCCAGTCTAGAGTCCAGAGAACTTGAGCTCAAATTTAGATTCAGCTACTTCCTAGCTGTGTGACTCTAGGCAAGTCACTTACCTCTGTTTGCCTCAGTTTCCTCATCTGTAAAATTAGCTGGAGAAGGAAATGACAAACCACTCCAGAAACTTTGCCAAGAAAACCACATGTAGGTCATGAAGAGTCAGATATGACAAAAAACCCCAGTTGAACACAAGCATATGTCAAGCCCAGGGATAGTTAGTTATCTTACAGGAACATGGTGGACTCCCTCTTTGATCTGCTTTGGTCTGATTCTCTGGTGACAGCCAGTTGGATACTCTGGAACATCCCTGTCTGCATCTCTTTCCTTTTCTTTGCCATTCCTTTGCAGAGGAGTCAGCGGATGCCCCAGTTTGAGGAAATCTGAGGAATTACCTTGCTTGTGAACCTGTTCTCTGCTGCCCTGAGTTGGGGGAGGTGATGTCCTGGGCTCCTTTATTGCTTCCCCACTTTGGCCTCGTGTGTTTTCAGTCAGTTTCCCTTCACTTGTGTTATGCATGAACCCCTTTAGCAGTGGATCCTGCCTCCGAATAATGTTGCAAATATTGAAGGAAATACCAAATTTCAGTTAGAAGTTGGTGAAAATACAGATCCATTTTTTCCCATCCAAATTGATTGACCCCCCCCTGAAATCTATCCCTGAATACCCTCGGGACCCCCTGCTTTAAATTTAAACTCTCTTGCTCTAAATACAATCAATCCATCAATCAAGTATTTATCATACCCCCACCATGTACAAGATAACATGTTAGCTACTGGGGATACAAGTGGAAGGAACAGATATATACATATGTTTTATACCTATATTATGTACACATATAAGAAAAGGTGCTTTGCTCTTTGAGCAAAGCAGAATTGAGACAGCACAAAGTAAACACAGGATGTGCAGATTTAGGATATTCCCCCCAAATATTCACACAGACTATCTGTGCCCAACCTGTGGTAGAGCATTCTGAACTCATGTTGGTCTGATCAGCCACAGTAAGACATGTTGAAACTTCACTTTATCATGGTGATGTCATTTTGGTCCTCTTCAAAGACAAAGGACAACAACCACCCAACCATGTACACATATGAATATATTGGATGTGCACACACACATATGCATACACATGTATTTTATATATGATACATATATAGATCTATTTTGTATCTATACTATGTACATATGTCTGAACATAGCATAGACACAAATATGCGTATAATGATATTAAACAAAAGTTTATTACTTTCAGTACTGACTGACTGGTTAAATTATTTTGTGGACAATGAAGTCCCAAAGAGACTGGAACAGTCCTCCTCAGAGAATGGCCAGTGAACGGATGAAACTGATTGATGGAAGATCTGATACCATGGGCTTCACCAAAATATAGCAGAAGGAATGAGCTGGCCTTTGTGCAAATAGACAAATATATGTTTTCCATTCTTGCAAGGGATAAATGTGTGTTTGGATCATAACACACAGAATCTTTTGAATCAACATTAAAGAATTCTAAGGCATTTTATCAGCGTACAAAGGTACTTCAGGTGTGATGAATCACAGCACCAAGTGTTGTACTGTGAAGGTTTAGGGATGTGGTTGGATGATAAGCAGGGGGTGTTCAGGCAAGTCTCATTGCTTTCTTGTTAGGCTGAAAAGCAGAGGTGATGGTACAACAGGCTTTATAGGGAGAGCCCTTCACAAAGATGGGGCTTTCGTAAGAAGGGAATGAGAAAAATGCTGGGTACAATAGGATTTCCTGTGGTTGTTCTGTCAACCCCAAAGGAAGTACAGAGATGATACAATGATATCTGTCTGCGTTCTGGATGCCAAGAATGCCTGGAAATGTCAAGCTGACCTGCATGAGTGAACAGGGCCAAATATTCTCAAGAGAGCACCTGGTCGCCATTTGGAGCTACCTCCTACTGAACGGAACATGCTGGGTGGGGAAGCTGGTTGTGCTTCCTGGCTGCTGCTACCGAGGAGCAGAAACATGGCCTATTCTCTGCACTTCCACAAGCACTGGCAGAAGGTGGGTGAGTGCTAGGGGTCAGCGTGCCCTCACAGTGGTCAGGTGGAAAAGTGCTCACTTTGGAATCCCTGCTTTGACCACACTGGAAATGGAAAACAACTGTTTGCCCTTGTTGGCATGATGGAGTCCTTCCTTCCTTCCTTTCTCTGGTCTAGATTGGGATCCAGTCACCTCACCTTATGGATACTTCTCATGTATGCCCCTCTTCTTCTTCTAAGAGTAAATCTTGAAAGCTATGTTACAGTAATTGCAGTTCATTCATTCCTCCATATATTCATCAAGCAAGTATTCATCAATCACCTACTACAAAGCATTGGAGTGGGTACTACAAAAATATAGACCAAAAATGGAAATTTTTATTTTTCTCAAAGATGTAATATTATATTAAACATGAGTACCACAGGTACATACATAAATAAACAAAATATATAAAAAGTAAATAGAAACTAATATTGCATAGAAGAAATAGTACTAAGTACTAAGACGAGTATGGGGGATTTTGTACAGGTTATGGTGCCTCAGTTTGGAATGTTCCACAAGGATAAGACAAGAAAGGGAAAGGGCAGCATTAAAGTCAGGCGGAGGTTGGGGAGAACATGGTTGCATGGTTAGAGGTGAAAATAAAACAATATTGGGTGTTTGAGGCATCTAGATAGTTAGTGCTCCACTGATTAGCATGAGCATGGTCCCAAGGTAGGAGGCGGAAGTCTGGTTGGGAGAGTACAAGGCAGCTTGGGTAGAGCAGTATGGCTGGAAGATGGTAGTGAAGTGGTGAATGTATTCATTAGACACCTTCCTTCTAAAATCCTAATATGAGAGAGAGAGAGAGAGAGAGAGAGAGAGAGAGAGAGAGAGAGAGAGAGAGAGAGAGAGAGAGAGAGAGAATCTCATCTTCAATCCAAAGAAATAAAATGGCAAGATCTGAACGAAAAATAGTTTAAAATACTGGAGGCTAAATTTCCAAAATAAATATCTAAGCAATTAGCAGTTACTATCTGAATCTCAGATTTTTCTAAACTCTTCTTTGGTCTCCCTAACCACCTGGAGTGAACCTGCTTTTCACAGTTAAATCTGCACACAGGGCCTCTGGAGCTTCTTTTCCCACAGTGCTGCGTAATATTCCACAGGCATATCGCTCCATTTTGCAGGCTTTGGCCTGACCCAGAAATGCTGACTTCCTGGCTAGTGGTTGGGGGCTTTTGCACGTCGCCTTGCCCAGGTGCCCTTTGACATTCACCACTGACTCTAGGAGCCTGTGACGGGGCAGTGACATCACTCCTCCGATAAAGCTGCTTTTGCTCCACTCCCTGGTGCCCCAGATGAAGATTCCACTCATTTTCAGTGAAAAATCTTCAGTTGGCACATAGATTTCAAAATGAAGTTGGACAGGTCTCTATCTCAGGGAGTTTGGTCAGTTTAATAATTATAACATTTTCGGTAGATCTATTTAGAAAAAAACTTCCAATCTTTAGATGAACTTTTTTTTGATGGGGTTTTAGGATTGTATGCACCATTTTTAGGAAGTTAGAATGAGTGACTAGAATCTTGTGGTGTGTGTGTGTGTGTGTGTGTGTGTGTGTGTATTCTACAATGGCTCTGACGTTGACTTACTTGATGTAAACTAATATTTAATAAACCCCTTGATAATAACACAAATTATAATTCATAGGAAAATATTATAGGTACCCTTATTTTTAAGTGAGATTAAGTGAAGCCTAATGGTTTGTATGCTGCACTTGGAGTCACACAGACCTGATGCCCATTAACTGTGTGACCACAGGTAAGTCACATAGACAACTCTGTGACTTTAAAGTCACGTTGGTCAACTTTCCAGTACTCTAAATTAGGGATAGGTAGCAAGTAACATCATCAATCCCTTCTATAAAGTCTACTCGGACCTGAGACAGAACATTCCATTTCCGATACCTCTAACTGCAGGCAAGTATTTCCTAATAAAATGAAGGTGAGATCTTTGTGGTGCCACCCACTGTTCCCATGCTGTTCACTGGAGCTTTGTTTTTTGGCCCATGCCTTCAAATACTTGAAGATGAGAAGAAAAATTCTGACTGATTTTGGGTATTCTTTCTGCCCATCTTGGCTTCTTGAAATCCAACTTATCCTTTTTAGGACCAGATCAAGTCCTTAGGAAAACTTTTGCTAGTATCAGCAGGAACTCTTTGAGCACTTGGGTCGTACCAAGCAGGCAACCCCATATTACTCCCAAATTGGAGAAGTGTCCTCCTATCTTGGTGCAGCTAGGTGGTACAGTGGATAGAACAATGGGCTTGGAATCAGGAAGACTTGTCTTCATGAGTTCCAATCTGGTCTCTGCCACTTACTCTCTGTGTGACCTTGGGAAAGTCACTTATCCCTATTTGTCTCAATTTCCTCCTCTGTAAACTGAGCTGTGGAAGGAAATGGCAAACTACCGCAGTATCTTTGCCAAGGAAAACCCCATAAAGAGTTGGACACAACTGGAATAATTCAATACCTGCAACCCACTATCTGGCTGGGTGGTAGGAGTTCTCATGGTTGAATTTAGGATTTCACCTGGTATAGAATGTTGTAGCATCATGGAAAGAGCCCTGAATTTGGAGCCTGAAGAACTAAGTTCCAATCGTAGCTTTTCCTTCCCATGGGAACTTATTGCCAGTGAAGATTGGTATTGTGGAAAAAGTGGCAGATTTGTGTTCAGAGGATGTGGATTCAAACCTTGCCTCTTTTATTTAACACCCATGTGACCTCAGGTGAATCATGCCCCTTCCTTCAGCACAGAAAAGAAGCCACGGGCTGGATAGAGGCCTTTTGGGCTCAGCTCCATTTTAAGTCGATGACACTATGGCCTCAGGGCATGTCTGCAAATCCTTGGAAGCATGGTTTATGTCAGTCCCCTAGAACAGAGGCTCAGACACAGTAGGAATGTGGAAGCCCTTCAGAAGAATGCTTCCTCCCATTCTGGGCTGGCCTTTTGTCTTCCTCTTCCCTGGCTACATATTCTCCAGGTAATGTCATTTTACTCCTTCAGTCCCAGTTGCCAGTGTACATGACTGACAAATATGGAGATCCAGGCTCTCTTCCAAGTTCAAGTCTCACATTGTCCAGCTTCCTCCAGAATATCTCTGCCTTGTTATCATACTGGCTCCTCAGACACAATGGGTCAAGAACTGAGTTTATTATCTTTCCCTTTAAATATCTTTCCCACTCTTTGACTTCACAGTATCTCAGTGGTACCCTATCTTCCATATTCCAAGCCTTGGGCTCACTTTTTCATCTTTTCTCTCTCTCACTTGTCAGGTTTGATTTCCCAGGCTATCTCAATCCACCTCTACAATGTCTCCTATCTATGCACTAGGGTTACTCCTGGAACATGGGTCCTCATTAGTACCCATCTGAAGGGTTTCTTTCAGTTTTTCCACCCATATTTTCTCCCCCATCTTTATTCTGATGTCTGACTCAATCTACTTTATGCTAAGATAAGTTATATCCCTGGCACCTAGCTCAAGGCTTTCTTTGCACAGCCTATGTATATGCTGTTAACAGATTTTTTCTGAAATAAATTGCATCACAAAGTCTGAATTTCTGAGTTTGAAGGAACCAGGTGTAGGCACAGGTTCAGTTGGGGCTGTTGTGAAACATGGCGTGCCCTTGTCAGACCTTCCCCTCTGCTTCCAAGAGTCCTTCCTTTCAAGTGACACCTGCATCTCTCTGGTATTGTGATGTTGGGGCCAAAAGATGAAAATGTGATTTTGGGCTCCATTAATGAAGGACAGAGCTTCCAGGAACAGAGAGGCAGTACTCTCAGTGCCCTCTGCCCTTATCAATCCCATTTGTGGTATTATGCTCAATGATAGGCACGATAGTTTAAAAGTAGCATTCAAGAGAGGAAGAGGATGCCAAAGGGCCTTGAGGAACCAGAGCTATTAAACCTAAGGAAGGGAAGATTAGGTAAAGGGGTGGGGCAGACCGGGAATGAGAACTGGTTCATAGAATTGAAAGGACTCTCATGTGGGAGATGGAAGAGACTTTCTTTTGCTTGATGCCAGAGTAGGGTTCTAGCCCGGAGGTCGGAGGAGGGCTTTCAGGGGGCCTGTGAATTTGGACAGGAAATATACTTCTTTACTTTCACTAATCTCCTTGAAACTGACCTCTTTCTTATCGGTACTTTTATCTGAATGGAGTTTCCCCTTCAATTATGAATGAAATGTATTATTCTATGCAGAGACCTGTAGGTTTCACCAGACTGGCAAAGAGATCCATGGTTCAGAAAAGGACCTTGGCCCTCAAGAATAGTGGAGAGAAATGACAACAAGCTAATTTAGGCTTAATTTAATTAGAAACCTTCCTAACCATCAGAAATGTCCCAAAGAAGGATGGGCTACCTCTAGAGGGAGAGGAAATGGGAGGCTCTATCTCACTGAAAATCTTTAAGTAAAATGGCCACATGTAAAAAATATTATAGAAAGGAGACATGATTAGCTGTGTTTTCAAGTTGATTGCCCCTGAGGTCCTTTGTAACACTCAGATACTGTGACGCACTGATTACAGTTTCAAAGATCATTTAATTTGTCCATTTTGTCATGTGGAGTGATCACCACCAGCATCTCTATCCTCCTGATCGCTCACTCTCAACATATGGGAACCATCATGCATATTTTCATTTCTTTTCTATTAGAACTGGTCACTTCCCATCTTCAATCTACTCTTCCTCAGCATATGATATTGATACATGTTTCATAGAGTTTTTCTGACATTTTTCTTGAATCCCTATCTATAACGTTCTAGTCTTATTAAACTGTAAGCTCCTTGAGGGCAGACACTTTTATAATTTTTCCATGATTATTTCTCTGAAGCAACCAGCTCAGGGTCTATGTGGCCTAGTGACTAGAATCCTGGGCTTGGAGTCAGGGACACTTGAACTCAAATTCTGCCTCAGATACTGATTCAGTGGGTGACCTTGAGCAAATCATTTAACTTTTCTTAAACCTAGTTTCCTCATCCATAAAATGGGGATAATAATAGTACTTGCGTAACATTTTGTTATAAGGATCACCTGAGTTAGCATGTACAAAGCATTGCACTATGCCGGCTGTTCTTATTGGTAGACGAGTTAGTGAACTTGATTTTGGTTTACAGGAAATATTACAAGCAGTCAGTAATTAGCACAATGTCTGGCACATAGTAGGTACTTAATAAATGTTTATTTACTGAGAGTAAAGCAGTGAATGCCTTCTTTGGGAGAATGTAAGCTAGATTTTATCCATCTGTTTACTCTATCTAGGGTTAATGACTTTCCATGAGGAAAGCTTTAAACTGTGCTTGCTTGGAAAGTACCACAAAATAAAGAGAATGAAAGGCTCAAGGTCAAGGCACATAGCTGCATTTTTTTCTTTTAAGGCTTAGACCGACAAAAACGTTTTTAAGTGAAGATTGTAGATAATAGGGCCATATCATTAGAGGGATTTGGACTTGCCATGGAGCCCTAAAGATAAAATCTCTAAATATCGTAACACTTGAGGTTCATCGAGGATTTATGGCTCTGGAGGAGCAGGTTGACAGTCTATAAAAAGACTGAATGAGAAAGTGGTGACTTGAGACGGAGAGTACATAATCTGCTTGGGGTCTGACCCAACCGAGTCTTGAGTGTCCTGGCTGCGGCAAAGTCCTCAGAACAAGCAGCAATGATATGAGCTGGCGAGGCTGGAGAGGGAGGCGCTACATGACCTTGAGCAGAACCAAACCAAAGAAATGTGGATAGCTTTCAAAGAAAATAGCAACTTCCAGTGTGAACATTCTTCTGTTTGTTCAGACAGCGTGTTTCCTCATGGAACCTGCATGAAGGACATGCAGAGGTAGCTGTCTCACTGATGGAACATGCTCTGACTTTGACAAGGTCATGTGATAAATAATAATAAATTCATCCTACATTTTATAAAGACTGGTGCCGTGGATCAAGAGCTGGCCTCAGGCTAGAAGACATGGGTTTAAGTATTATCCCTGATACATACCGACTGTGACCTGGGGCAAATCACTTAACCTCCATAGGGAAAACACTGGTCTGAACACTGGTAGAGGTTATTCATCACCCAGAACTCCTAACATCCATAAATCATGTTTGGTTAAAAAAAATCCCAAACCGCATAATATCCAGAGGAAGGTGATTGTGGTGGTGATGTTATTGTCATAAAACCAGGGTGTGAAGGAATGAGGCACATTAATCCCAGAGAAGAGAACAATTGGGGGGGGGGGGTTGGAATTATGAAAGCAGTTTTCAAGTGTCTGAGGAGGAAGGATTTGACTTGTTTTCCTTGGCCCCAGAGGGAGAAATCTAATTGGTGAAAGTTGCTGGGAGGCAGATTTTGGCTTTGAATAAGGAAGGCCTTCCCAGCAGAGTTCATTCCATCATGTCTGACTCTTAATGATTCCATTTGGGGTTTTCTTAGCAAAGATAATTGGCAAAGATTGGTTTGCCATTTCCTTCTCTAGCTCTTTTTATAGATGAGGAAACTGAGGCAAACAGGACTAGGTGACTTGTTTAGCAGGTTTCTGAGGCTGAATTTGACCTCAGACCTTCCTGACTCTAGGTCCAGTGCTCTCTCCACTGTACCACCTAGCTGCCCAATAGAGAGCTCTCCAAAAGTGAAATTGACTTCCTTTGAAGGCAGTGAGTTCTTTTCAGCAGAGGACTTGGAATGATGGACAGATTTCCACATATTAGAGGCTTTGTAAAGGGGATTATTTATGATCAATGGATGGACTTATCCAGGTCCTTTGCAGCTCTGAGAGTCTCTGATTATGTTGCAGCAAGTAGCAAAGAGAAAAAGACCAAAATGGAGCCATGGTTAATAAGGGCAAGGTAGCTGGGGCTTGGTGCAAAGGTATTGATAAATATTTTTTGGTGGGTGGAGATATCCTTTTCTGATAGAAGAAAGACATTTCTTCCTTCTGGGTACCTGAAGGTGGCATCCTTGGACCTTTCAGTCCTCTGCTGTTCTTATCAGCAATCATCACCACAATCTCTCACCAGGCCTTGGGCTATTGTTCCCAGAATACTATTCCCCCTTTGCATGCCCTCTCTTCCTCCTCTTAGGTGGAGCTAGTCTTTCAGCACAACTGCAGTTGCAGCCTGGCTCTTTCCCACTATTTCTCTATTGCCTCTAGACTATTTTGTAGTTCTAGGATCCTATGACACTATGAAACCCTGATGAGCAGAGCTGCCCAGGGATAACCCAGGGATGAAGGTGAATCACTTTTTCACACAGTAGCCCTTGGACAGCTCCCAGGGATGTGTCTTTCACCAGTGCCCTCTGGGATACTGAATGCTGGTGACATCATGTTGGTAAGCCAATACATATATCCAGACTGAATCCATTTGAAATGCTTAGTGACTTTTCCCTCTAGGGATCACTGTGAGAGCGCAAGTTACCAGAAAATAAGGTGGCATGTCTGTGGATTTATTTAGATACTTTTCTTCCCTATGGGACAACTTAAGACTTCACTTTTTTTTTTAACAAAGGCCATTTATACTGTAAATATCCATAATTACTCATAATAGATGTGTTTATGAAGTTAATGTAAATTAACATAAAAACTCCCCATCTGGCCACTGTTTTGGACTAAAGGATTCCATCCAAAACTGGATGACCTATTGTAGAAAGTAACTGATTTGATGCTTTCAATTGTATACAATTCAATTTAATTCAATTCAATTTAACATGATTTTATTAAGCACCTAATAATGTCCTATACCCAGAGGAAACAGAAATAAAACCAGAAAATAATTGAATTTAATCTAAGTGAATTACAGACTTTTTACTGCATGCCTATTGGACTAGATGGCTTCTGAATCTCTCTATTACCTTGAGATTCTATAAATTATTATGATTTGATGGGCTAGAATTATACTATTTAATTTTATGTTTTGCATAAGAGAAATGAAAATATCAATTAAAATGCACAAAAATTACAGTCACACATGAACATCAATTGAACTTTTCAGAGAAACTCAGAATTCATGCCATCACAAACACACACACATATATGTAAACATATGTGTGCATATGTATATATTCTAAATCTATTTATACATCCTGTATATCTCTTCTGAATTTAGTCTAGTATTAGTTCAATAAGATCATCATCAAAAAAGTCCTTAGTGCTTATCTAGTCCAGTCTTCTAATTTAATAGATTAGAAACTGAGACTTCAGATAGATTGAGACCACTGTAATGGTAATTTAACTGGGAAGATCTTTCCTATTCATTATTAGGCCCATGTAACCTGCCTGGGTCACATGGAGCCTGTGGTGGGAGGAGTTTGCTGAACAGGTAGAACAGGGAAAGGTGGAGTAGTAAGAGTGGAACAGGAAGAGACAGAGCCAGAGCAGAGCTGAGAGGAAGTGAATTAGAGAGCAGTCAGAACTGGGAAGGATGCAGGTGAGCAAGCAGCAGGCTAGCAAGAGTGAAAGAACTCGTTTGTGATTTGCTTAATAAAGTTGGTTTGTGGGAAACCAAATGGGGAAGTCTTGGGGATGGTGTTGTTCCCTGTATTGTTACTGTGTATAGATGTCTTTGCTACTATGATGGATTTGGCTTTCTGGTGTCTGAACAGATGTTTTGGTTCTGTCTTCCATGTGGAGAGTCTGTTGTATCTCATGACTCAGAATTGCAGTGGGACATTCATGGCCACCGTAAGTGCTGTGAATATTGTGTTGGTGCTGCAATCACATAGGTAAGTGACAGAAACAGGATCTGGACGTTTCTTTATCTCCAAATCTGTTGTTCTTTCCCCAATATCTCATTCCAAACTGTCAGCTAGATTTTTCCACCCGGATGCCCAGTGGACACCTCAAGCTCATTGTTTCTTTTTCAACCTATCCTTGCTTCAAACTTTCTTATTTCAATCAAGGATACCCTCATGTTTTGAACTGTATCATTATTGCCTTTTCCTTTTCTCATCTCTGCTGACTAATAAGTTGCCATCTCTTGCTGATTTCATCTCTATGACATTTTTCACAAATCACATGACTTTTCTTATTTTTTCATTCTCTTATTTTTTCTCCCCTAGACCATCTAAGGAGACTCCTAATTGGTCTTCCAGCCTCCAATCCCTTCCCTCTTTAATATTACACATTAATATTCTTTAGAACAGCTGTTATTCTGCTCAACAGTATTTAGTGTCTCCCTATTGCCCATAGGACAAAGTAAAAAAGTCTTCATAGTGCTATTTAAAGCTATTAACAATTTTGCTACCTATCCTGGTTATTTCTTAAAAAACAATAATAGCAGCAACATACATTTTATTAATGTTCATTTTCTTTACATCTTCCACCTCCTTTCCTTTACTCCAATGTACTCTATTTTGTGATGAAGGAAACAATTATGAAAAAAACATCCAATATAGAAGAATTTTTCATAGAAAAATATCTTGGGGTAAGAAAATAGATGTTTACCCCCACCCTGGTAGTTGCCCATCTTTTTGTGTGAGATACATTTCATTATCTACTCATTTATCAAGATTTGCATTGCTATTTCTATTGCTCAGAGCTCAGCTTTCCATTTTATTTCATATTATTTTTATTTATGCCCTCTCTTTCCCAGTTGAATTGAACTTCTGTATTTGGTATACAAAATATTTATTTGGGGGCAGAACCAAGATGGTGGAGTAAAAGCAGGGACTTCTCTGAGCTTTCCCCCAAAGTACTCCAAATACCTGTAAAAATGAGTCTAAACAAATTATAGAGCTACAGAACCCACAAAATAACAGAGTGCAGCAAATCCCCAGCCCAATAAAACATGGAAACTGGACAGGAAGGGACTTTCACACTGCACAGGGAGCAGAGCACAGTCCAATGTGGGCCACATTGTACAGATGGGTCAAGGCAGGACTCAGCGGACTGAATCAATGGCATCTGTGACACTTTCCAGACTTCTCAATCCACAAATGACAAAAAGGTCAGTGGGAAAACTCTATGGGATCTGGGTAAAAGAGGAGCTTGTGGTCTCTCCCAGACCCAGGATAGTGGTGGTGGTGTCAGCTAGCGGCAATGGCAGCAGGAGCAGCAGTAGCAGCAGTGGCCAAGGCTGCTTCTGTAACTCTGGGCCCATAGATGGTGGGGGATCAAGCAGTTGATACAAAATCCCTGATGCCTGGGACAGGACACCCAGTCCCACCTCCACTGGAAGTAGAATCCTACCTACACAAAGAGTTAGAAAGTCAAGTGTTTTGCTTGGAATATGAGTAAACATTGTAAAAGAATTCAGAATATAGAATCTTATTTTGACAAGAAATATCAGGGCATACAATCAGAGGAGGACAGTAGAGTCAAAGCTCCTACATCAAAAACCTCCAAAAGGAAAATGAATTAGTCTCAGGTCATGGAGGAGCTCAAACAGGACTTTGAAAACCAAGTAAGAGAAGTAGAGGAAAAATTGGGAAGAGAAATGAAAGTAATGCAAGAAAATCTTGAAAATAGACTCAACAGCTTGCTAAAGGAGACTCAAAAAATACTGGAAAAAAATAACATCTTAAAAAAATAGACTAACACCAATGGCAAAAGAGATCCAAAAGCCAATGAGCAGAAGATAGCTTTAAAAAGAAAAATTGGCCAAGTGGAAAAGGGGTTCCAAAATTTACTGAAGAAAATAATTCCTTCAAAATTAGAACAGAGCCAATAAACTAATGACTTTATGAGAAATCAAGAAATTATAAAACAGAACCAAAAGAATAAGAAAAAGAGAAGATAATGTGAAATATCTCATTGGAATAATCACTGACCTAGAAAAAAGATACAGGAGAGACAATTAAAAAATTATTGGACTACCTGAAAGCCATGATCAAAAAAAAGAGCTAGATATCATTTTTCAAGAAATTATCAAGGAAAACTGCCCTGATATTCTAGAACTAGAGGATAAAATATAAATTGCTAGAATCCACAAATCACCTCTGGAAAGAGATTCTGAAAGGAAAACTCCTAGGAATATTGTAGCCAAATTCCAGAGCTCCCAGGTCAAGGAGAAAGAAAATGCAAGCAGCCAGAAAGAAACAATTCAAGTATAGTGGAAATACAATTAGGGTAACACAAGATATAGTGGCTTCTACGTTAAAGCATCACAGGGTTTGGAATACGATATTCCATAGATCAGAGGAGCTAGTATTAAAATTAATAATCACCTACCAGCAAAACTGAGTACAGTACTTCTGGGGGAAAATGGTCATTCAATGAAATAGAAGACTTTCAAGCATTCTTGATGAAAAGACCAGAGCTGAATAGAAAATTTGACTTTCAAATACAAGAATCAAGAGAAATATGAAAAGGTAAACAGGAAAGAGAAATCATAATGGATTTGTTAAAGTTGAACTATTTACATTCCTACATCAAAAGATCACATTTGTAACTCATGAGACCTTTCTCAGTATTAGAATAGTCTGAGGAAATAGATAGATAGATAGATAGGTAGGTAGATAGATAGATAGATAGATAGATAGATAGATAGATAGATAGATAGATAGATAGATAGATAGATGCACAGGGTGAGTTGAATATGAAGGGATAATATCTAAAAAATAAAATTAGGGGTAAAAGAGGAATATTGGGAGAAGGAGAAAGGGAGAGATAGAATGGGTAAATTATCTCACATAAAAGAGGCAAGAAAAGAGATTTCACAAGGGAGGGGAAGAGGGCAGAGGTGGGAAGGAGTGAGTGAAACTTGTTCTCATTGGATTTGGCTTAAGGAGGGAAGAACATACACATGCAATTGGATATCTTACCCTACAGGAAAATAGAGGGAAAGGGAGGGTGATAGAAGGGAGGGCAGATGGGAGAGTGAAAGGTGGGAGGGCAGATTGGGGGAAGCAAACACTTCAGAAAATGGACAAGGTCAA
Organism: Bettongia penicillata ogilbyi; assembly: GCA_023548195.1. Lineage (NCBI taxonomy): Eukaryota > Metazoa > Chordata > Mammalia > Diprotodontia > Potoroidae > Bettongia > Bettongia penicillata. Next base: position 657,953 of record JAJHZJ010000935.1, on the reverse strand, counting down.
AGAAGAAAATAGAATAATTGAGGGGAGGGATAGAATGGAGGAAAATATAGTTGGCCTTTCACAAAATGACTATAATGGAAGTGTTTTGCATAACTATGCATGTATAACCTATGTTGAAT